>OZ020191.1:68323893-68371350 GCA_963971165.1 Philopedon plagiatum | reverse complement strand
AAAAAGTGAAAAGTTTTTCAAGTTTTCACTACCTCAGTGCAATGAACGGTTGTTTTTATATATTTTGGAAAAGTTACGAGTTAAGAACTGTTCTCCACTCCAAGAGAAAAATATTAAAAAACTCCATCAAAGTTTTCATTACCAAACTCGTCTCAAAATAGGAAACGAGTCATCACATTTATGCTCAATTTGTCACTAAAAATGCAGAATGGTTAGGCAAGGAATTCACATTACCACAATTGAGGGAACTCCCACAGATGATTCCAAAAAAAAAGTCACCTCCAGGCAGACCAAAAAAAATTTTTCTTGCCTTGATACCGCAAAACTTTGTATAGATTTGTATGATTGGTATAAGATGAGTGCTTCCGTGCACAAGTTGTTAATTCATAGTGGCGATATTATAGCTTCTCAGCCTTTGCCTATAGGTCAGCTGTCTGAGGATGTGTTGAAAGCTTCTCAGAAAGAGTATAAGAACATTCGACTTTTTCACTCAAGAAAAATTTCAAGAATTGATACTAACACTGACATTATTCATTGGATGCTTATCAATTCTGAGCCAATTATATCTTCATTTCGGCAAAAACGGAAGAAACATACAAAAAGCTTTAATGCAGATGTATTATCTATGATAACACTTCCTTATTTCATGGCCAACACTACAGAAGATAGGGAAAATTATAGTGACATTTCAGATGACAATACAGATTCTGATTGATTCTTATTATATTAACATGTTTTTAGGTTCTCAATTTACTAACTGCATGAACTTTTTACTGTAAAATGTAAGAAAAGCTAGCCTAGCTTTTAAGCTTCATATATCTATCACTCCAACAATTTGCTATTTAATACTATTTAACATGTTTATTTTTATAATTGTTTTTCTCTTCCATTATATTTTTATGATACCTTGTATCAATGATTCTCATGTTTTTATCATATTTTGTGTTAAATGTCATTTCCATTATATTTCCTAGTTTTCCATTGCTCTAGTATAGTAGAACTTATTGTAAATGAAAAATAATATGTGTTAAATGTGAAAAACTTGTTTAATTGAAGAAGTGGTCATTAATTTAAAGTAGTGTCAAATTTGAAATGACAACAATCTTTAAATTATCGAAAAAAGTCACCTGCGCACATTTAAAAAAGTAAAAAAGTATGAAAAACTTAAAAAATAATTTTGACGTCGTAAAAAGGTCATTTTGCTCAGTCCCTAACGAAAAATGATACAAAACTTACCAAAATAGTTTTATACACTCTATTAAGTCAATATTCACTTGATAAGCCGGGTGGTACAAAAAAAAATATATACAATTTTATATTTATCAGTAATCAAAAAACATAATACGGCAGATTTAAAATAGGGGTAATTATGTAATAATATTACCTCTAAATACTTATTTTTACAAAATTTACATTAGTCCACAGGAGACTTTATACTGCGAAGCTTTAAATAAAAGGGATTATGTAATAATAATAAATTCATAAATTAACATTTTATATATGCAATTATAACCAAAAATCGGCGTACAGGCCTTACCCAGAGACAGAATGGAGTACAATCCACCGTAGCACGCGGAATTGAGTGCTTAGGGTGACTATTCTGACGGGGGAGGAAAGCTCTGAAAGGCTACCTTTCTAGACGTGTATCGGCATGGTCCCAAGGTTGTATCGAGGTGATGCGGCTGGACCACCTGGAGTAAGTACCCCTTCAAACTCTATGGTGTTGACGAAGATGGAAACTCATGAGAAGGCGTGGCGGAAAGCCACATACATAGGGTTGCATCCATCTCGGGACATCTCTTCGCAAGGAGTAGCGGGAAAAACAGGTACGGGGAATTGCATCTGTCTCACAACATTTCTTTAAAAGGAGGGGCAGAAAACCATGGACCGGGGGTTGCATCCACCATGAAACATCCTTTCAACTGTCGAAAATTATTCCTTTACCCGGAAAAAACCCTGTAATACAACAGTACAAATCACTCTAAGAATTTCGGGGAGAATAAAAGCTTTGCTTACCTCATCCCCATTGGAGGGTTACCAAAATGAATAAACGACCATCGGCCGCATTGTGACTTTTGCCACAATCACAACTATAGCTAACTTCAATCTATAAAACGAGGGTTATAACTAACGGCCCTCTCTTGCCAAGACTGTTTAGCCAAGACTGTCCTGCACAACCACCTTGTCCTTTCTTAAATTCACCCCAAAAACCTCCCACGACATCAATTTCTTGCCCCTCACAACTGTAACTCCATGTGTCACATTGGACCAATCAAAGCATTCGACGTCAGCCCGAATGTGCGCCGTTCGAAACTCGGCCTCTACATAATTATATTTTGGTTGTTCCCAAATGTAAACACGATGTTTTGAAATGGCAATCATATTAGGAAATAAGAAGAAAAGAAACGGAAGATTCTCTGGACTTGCAGACACTGTAGCCTTAGAAAAACAAAGTATTCGCTTCGTTAATTAGAATTGGTAATCAGCTATTAATTAGTATTTTATTTTAGCTTACAATTAATCAAAATCTATTATATACAATTAAAATGGGAGAAACGTGCTACAAGAAAAGGATTTTTTTTAGAGCAGTTGTTACGTAGTTCTTAAAGTACACGCAATGATATAGGTAATATTCTTAGGAAATACTTAATTAAACAATGAATACAATACTGTAAATTGATCTTTTAGGGTGAATCAACTCAAGTGCAGAAATAAAATTAAGACATCCTGGACTCGCACAACATGGCGTACCATGGGGTTGAACTGTATAGGATAAAAAAAAGGATGCCAAAATGCATAACCTACATCCTTGTAAAACATAAATGCTTGTTATTTGTGTAAGAAATTAATAATTTAATAAAATAAGATTTTATGAGATATTTAGTGTTTGCCTTAAAGTAATGTCAAAATTTTCTACAAAATCATCTTCACCATCTTGTCAAGAAAACCAAATGCACTAAAAAGTAATTTCAAAAGCAATGCCTTTCAAATGCTACACGTTTACAAATGGGGGTAACATAGTTAAGACATGGTCACTGAAAAAGAATTACATACATTTTAAGCAGTATTTTTAAGACGCCAAGCATTTCAACGATAGCTATTTGCTTAATATAAACACAACGGTGAAATTAGGGGGTCACTGCACATTAAATACTTTTGAATTCGTTAAGTATTTAGAAATATTTAACAAGTGAAGACTATATGCCAAATTTGAGATACCTTAAATTGTTCGTTTTACTTTAATGCATACTTAAAGTATTTACACACTAATTAAGTACATTTAGTACCTACTTTAAAGTATTTTTTGTACCTAAGTAAGTAAAAATTAAAAACTGTAAATATTAAAAAGTATTTACTTAATACTCGTGCTTGAAATGCTTGATTTTAAGTACAATCTTAATACTTGCAAGTAGTTTTGACAACTACTTCTGCTTATTACTTTAAATACATTTAAAATGTAAAATGTACTTTTTACTTTATGCATGGTGCATAAATATTGTATTTTCCTGCCAAAGATTTTCTTTAAATTTCAGTTTAAGCAGAAGTAAATCAAATTTTATTACTCTAATGCTGTGTGGATATTTTTATGAAATATTAATTAACTTACGTCTCATTGTGTTAGTAATGCAAAAATTTTGTTCTTCTCGGCTTTCGCCCCGTCCAAGAAATTATAGTCCCCACCGAATTGATAAAAACAACAGTAATCATTCTTCTTATGTGGTTCTTTGTGTTAAGGCCACCCAACTGGCAGTCTGTTAAACTGAAAGACAAACAGCTGATTTAATAATTTCATTGCATTGCCTTAAAATGGGCAATTTATTGTTTTTACTTGTGTGACAATTTATTTTTTTTACTTTTATATTCTACTTTGTAAATTTTGAGCAAGAAAGTTTTTTTGTTATTTTCTTACCCAAAGCAAAAACTACGAAGTTACTATTTCTGGCGTTCTGTTCGTTTTTGCTGGAAAATGTATTTTAACCTATAATTAATGCAAGCAAGTGGAAAAACTCACCAACTTTATTATTAGTTCCGAATTTGTTTGTAAAGATTCTTCAATATTGAGCATAGCCTGTATACTTGTTGCGGAAAAATGCCTGAAAAATCCTCGACAGGCTCAACGCTTTCTTCCAGAGAATTTATTTTATGTAAAATAATTTTTAATGTAGCGTGAGTTTCAACTGCCATCTCCACCAGTAATTCCATTTTATCTTCCTTCAAGTTAACAATTTTACATTGTTGTAAATCTGAAAAAAAAACACCAAGTTTTAAATATAAAATGGACCTAAAAACAGGAAAAGTTCTAAGCAACTTTTTCTAGTGTCATTTTTCTTTAAAATGAAAAATAAAGGTAGTTTACTCTTACATATGTCAAGTTTATATTTTTGAAGTTTTTGACCTCTCTGTATATCGAAACTAATTTTTTTTACATAAATCGCATTTTTTTAAAAGCTTTAAACATGTTTATACGAATAACTTTTTGTCGAAAAATTAAAAATTAGATTCATTTGTGGTAGTTAACCCAGGAAGTCCCTGCGATGGGGACATCCTGTATAACTTTTAAACTTAGTCAGGATTCTTTACAACAATCGTACAAAAATAAATAAAGAGTAGGTAGGTACTTAACTCAAAATTTTATTATTTATCATGCCCTGGGGGCATAAAAATTTAATAACGCGGAAAATGTGGATTTAACTTCTGTAGTTTCTAAAATAAAATTTAAATTTGTTTCTTAAAAATTGTATTTTTGGTACATTTAAATACCTAATTTGACCATAATTCTTTAGAAAAACAATTGCATTTATTTTAGAAAATACAGAATCTAAATCCTTACACTTTCGTGGCTATTCAATTCTTTTTTTTTGTAAAATGTTCTAAAAAATGGAATTTATGCTCTGAGGGCATCGAAGTGATAATCCCAATGCAAAAATTTAGGACTTTCAGCACAATTAAATTCTAATATCTACCTAAAATTACTTATTAACTTCGGTTCAGAGATGAAATTTTCAACGTTGAATAGAGTCGCCATTTTTAAGACCGGAGTGGTCGATCTTAAATCTCCGAAACAAACAACACAATAAAATAGATGCCAAAAAAAGATGAAGACTTGCCTTTTTTGTGAGAGACTCACATTCCATTTTATTATCAATATGATAAAAAACAAAATAAATTTTGCTCACTGCACTCATGTATTTTCCGCCAGAGAAAAATAATGGGCTGCATTGGTAAACGCATAAAACCAAAATGGACGTTAGGTTTCTGTTCCATGTTCCATCGAAGAATTAGTTAAATAAAACACCAATCAGAGTTCGAGGTCGGGGAAGCGGAAAGTCTCATTAAAGGCGGTAAATATGAAATTGATAAAATAGAATTACTTTTTGTAATATTATATGCAATTAAAATAATAAAGTTTTAAAAATATTTATAAAATATGCGAAATGAAATGTTGGGTCAAACTAACAATAAAATGTTGCATTTACTTACAAATAGAAATATTATTAAAAAAACTTGCCACAAATATGAAAATAACGTTGTAATTTTATTAGGTAGGTATATAATTTTTCGGTAAGAAAATAATGTTATTTCTGTATTTTAAGAAAGTTTCACAAATAATGTTGTCTCGTAATTGCACAAAACGCTGTTACAATATTTGCACAATATTTATTTGCTAATGTTGTAAAAGTTATTTTAAAAAAATATTATGCAATATTTTTGTAATATAACATGTTTAGCGGGGATAATGCATCATTATTATAAGATATTGTACCTGTTATTGTATTCCACTCGTCAAACCCTATCATTGGATACCCATATCAAGGGGATTGTGAAAAAAACGGTAATCCGCCATCTTGTGGCGTCCGCTATATTTCGTTCAGAATGACGTCACAGCTTATCTTATTCTACTCGTCAAACCCTTTCATTTGATGCTCATATCAATGGGGTTGTGAAGGAAAAGGTAATCCGCCATCCTGTGGCGTCCGCCATGTTGGGTTAAGAATAACGTCACGTAGCTTATCGTATTCTAATCGTCAAGCCCTTTCATTTGATACCCATGTCAAAGGGATTGTAGAGAAAAAGGTAATCCGCCATCTTGGGGCGTCCGCCATATTGGATTTAGAACAATTTTACATATACTATATTGTATTGTCACCGGACTTGTACACGTGTGCAAAATTTCAAAGCTCTAGCTTAATTAGTTATCAGTCGAAATTTTGATTGTAATATTTATCCTAAACATACATACATACATACATACATACATACACATATACATACATACATACAAGCAAACTAACAGGTGAAGTTAAATAAAAGCTTGTAAAAAAAATGATTTCAATATTATTGTAATTTCAGAGCTTATTATTTTAGTTTAAAATAAATATATTTTCAAATTAAAACTAAACTGTAGCTCAGCTCAACCAGCTCAAATCAACGGGCTTCCTCTGAACCGAACAAGAAATAATATAAAATAGTACGAACGTTAAATCCGGAGGCCGAAACACCGTGTACATGCTCAAGCGTAGACACGCATAAGACCCGACATGCAAAAATATAATAAATTTACTAAAGTATCGCCATGTCCGAGCTAGACCGATGTAAATATTAACCCTACACGTCATAGTCTGACGATCTCGTCGAGCCTCCACCAGCTTCCTATTCGTATTGGCCGGCCGGACATTAAATTGAAAGAGGCGTGCCAGACAGCTATCGGCGGTATTTCGCAGGATTGTAATTATGCCGTCTAGTGAAAAAGGCTATGCGACTTTCTTTCGAGTTTTGACTTGTTTTGTAGTTTTAATTTTTTGCGTTGATTTTTTATCGCTGTTTTGTTTGTTCGGTTGTCGAGGCTGGCAATTATTTAAGTTTTTATTTAATTGTAAACAGTTTTGCAGTTTAAAGTTTTCCTTCCCATTCTCAACGCGACCCTGTTCAATTTCATCGTTTGAACCGATCACTTGTAGGCAGCTTGCATCTGTTTATATTCGGTTTATCGTCGAAATAAATAGACTTTAGATATTTGGTAGTCGAGAGCTAAAAATAGTTCAAGGTGATGAAACCGGTTCATTTACCTTAAATCAGCGGGCGTTAACAGAGGCAACACTGTCGGAGGCCAGTACGAGCGTAGCCCTTATACACATACACAAATCGAATGCAAGTAAGACATTATTTGCTCGGAAGCGTGTTACATTTAACAGTTTACCGAAAAGCTGTATATATATTTTTTAATGAATTTGCTACCCCTCGAGTGGTGCCGAGATAGCCCATAAATTATCGTTCCTAAATATGCAAAATACACATCGTAAAACGCATTGGTTATAGTGGAGGCTTGGGTGCCTGCGTGGCATACGGAGGCCGAAAAGATAGCTATGCATATATATTTATATATATATATATATATATATATATATATATATATATATATATATATATATATATATATATATATATATATATCTATATATATATATATATATATATATATATATATATATATATATATATATATATATATATATATATATATATATATATATATATATATATAGGTATATATATATATATATATATATATATATATATATATACCTATATATATATATATATATATATATATATATATATATATATATATATATATATATATATATATGGGTTGTTGGATCCTGGGGAAAAAATTATACAATTTTGTGGGTTGTTAGTCACATATATTAACGTTTCGGTCGTATTCTTCGACCTTCATCAGAATTTTTTTAAAGCTTAAAACCGCTTTATTAGTAATGTAGTTACAATTAAAACTTAAAAATATCCTACCTTCGAACGAAACTTCAGAGGTGCACTGGTAGATCATCACAAATTATATTTACACAGGACTAGTGACAGACATAATCAGAGCTAAAAACATTATTTTATTAATATATCTATTTAAAATAACGTCACTTCCAGCACCATTTGGGTTCATTGGAGAACTGAGAACATGAAACGATAAAGAAATTTGCTATGGAATTTGTTTTGTCTTGTATTATTTTTTAATTTTATAGGTTCTCTTTTAATATTATTGATTATTATTATTCCTTCAGAATTTTAATTGTTAATTAATGGCGTTATTGGATTATTTTATTATGTTGTAATAGATTTTGCTTAGGTGTTTTGTATCGGTTTTGGAGTTGATACGGTTTTGGTTATTTTGAATTTCTGTGAAATGATAGAAATTTGCTTGAAATATGGTTTAATTAGGTTTATCTTGGTACTAATAGGAGTATTTGCTCAAACCAAGACTTTATGGACAGCCTGTTTACAAACGTATAAATACGTACACATAGAAATGCAAATATATACGATTTGCTTTAAATCCGACTCAATTAAATTTATTTTTGTAGAAATAGCAAGGGTATTTGCCCATACAAACACTTTTCGGACACGCTGTATACATACCTACAAACACAACACCACACGACGCAAGATAATATAAATATTTTCGATTTTCTTGAAATCCGACTCAATTAAGTGTATCTTCGTACTAACAGCAAAGATATTTGTGTATACATATATTCAATCACCCAAATGCCGACAGTTATGAAATGTATTTTCCAATCGTTCTGGTTGCTTTAGAACGGTCCGAATCAACTCCTTTCCCTTAAATTAGATTAAAATTATTTAATACTAATTAATATATTGGCCCAAAGGTATACACGCTCATAGTTAGAAAATAAAATGCATATTTTTGGATAATATTATATATTTTTCGATTACACTGTGCTTCAATCATGCCTTGTAGCGTCATCGGAAAATCGATTCAAACGGTATTAAATTGGAATATTATGAAATGAAATGTCTTTGTACCCAAAGTATAAGGTCCCAAAAATCCTTGTCCGGTAAATTTCAAGCCGAAATTGGTCCAGAATTCTTCCAATCTCGCAACAAAAACTGGTATTTTAGCCAAATTTTGACACTTTCTATTTTAATACATTACAAAACGTAAACAAACCGATATTCTAAAATGCATTTGCAGGGTCTCCCAAAAATGAATAAAAAGGGTATTTAAATGGTAATTCATCAAACGATATATCCCGGAATCCATACTGGAAGGTCTATAAAAGCCTTGCCCTGCATTTTCCAAGTCACAACCGGCCCAGAAACCTTAAAATCTCGCAACAAAAACTAGCTTTTTCGGGTTATTTTGACAGGTCATTTATTTAACCTCAATGTAACGCGCCATCTGCTGTTCAATTGTTTTTCCATGGGATGGCTTTAAAATTCGTACTTTTGATGCAAGCAAACCTATTTATTTATAACTTTAACGAAAAAATAAGCACTTTTAATTAGTGTGGAGTGTTCTCAGATAATGAGGGAAGGAAATAAACCAAAAAAGAACTGTTAAATAAGATAAATGATACGGAATAACGCCGGCCAAAGATGAGTTTTGATGGAAAAAATAGAAAAAATGAGTTTTTACCTCCTAAACCGGTCCTGGATCACCCATTCGGGATTCATTTTAAAGCCTGATTATATCCCCACGGGATAGCGTTGAAAAAGTTGGACGAAATTGGATAGAAAAAGATACAGAGTGATTAGAATGTAGAAATGTCATCAAAAAAGACGTTAAAAAATCGAAATTTAATCGTCGATTGCTCCCTTCTTATAAAGAATGAAGAAACCAAAAAATATGAAAATCACGTATTTCGATGAGTTCTTTCCGACCGGATTTTGATTTGGATCCATTTTGACCCCGAAAAAAATTAAAAACTTCCAAATTTTTTTTATTAAAAATCGTAATTTCCAATTTTTCCCAAATTTTTCCAATATCCAGTCGTTTTAAGTATAGGTACATGTATTGCAAGAAGAAAGTAATTGAGATTTTACAGTTTGACGTGTCAAACCGTTTTTCTGTCCGACGTTCCGTTTTCGAGTTATTAGGTACCAAAGATGGGTCTGCAAGTGGCATTTTTCGACATAAAAAAATTCAAAAGAATTACTTCCGATTTTCCGAATAACGCCAGTTTCAATAGGGTTCTGGAGCCCCGGGTCTTCTACAACCTCCGAAGATTTAAATCGATTTAATTAAGTTTTGCGACCTGTAATTGATCCCATACGAAATCGCGGAAACTTCGACTTTGGCGTTGAATAACTCCAAAACGAAACACCCTGTATAACTGAATTTTTTTATCGAAGCTAGTCGCACTATCCCCCTATTAATCCAAAAAATTTGGTTGCTCCCGCACAAACCGTTTTCGAGAAAAAAATTGAAAAGGTGAAAATGTCGAAACGGACAACATACACACATTTTAGTCGCCAGCGGCTGAGTATAGAGACCGGCCCGGAACGGGCGGTCTCAATAACTATAACTTTGCATTTCTAAATTAATAAATATTTAGTAAAGCTACACAGTAAAATAATTAGATATACAAAATAACAAAAGTTATACACTCACTTCAGTATTATACACAAAATATAAAATATGTAATAAACAATTCAAAGAGCTTGACAATTTTGAAAATAATAATACAGACAAATAATGTCTGTATGATTGTGGCGGATTCATATTTAAAAGATTTATTGTTTGGGTGTTACGCCACTCTACTGTTAAGGAAAATAAATATTTTTTAAAAATAATAAAAGTCACTGCGTTTAAACAAAAAACAAATCCTGAAAAAATAAATGTTCTGTACACTGTCAGTGACTTTTAAAAATAAAAAGTATGCCTGACCCTAATCTATCTCTAGTGTAGTATATATTCGGTCTAAATCCTAATCTGAATAAAATAATTTTTCTGACGTTTCGAGACCTAATATCTAGTCTCGTTATCAAAGAATCTAATAAATTCAAACTAACTAAATTAAAAATGAACTAAGTAATTATAAAAAAATAATTAAAAAAGGATACAAGAGTTTTCTGATGGAATTCTTCTGATTTTTTCGAAAATATTGCTCTGATAATGGTTTCGTGCTTTTCTGTCAGCATGAGTTTTGACATTAGTCAAAATGACAAATCTTCAGGTATATATTTATTTTCCTTAACAGTAGAGTGGCGTAACACCCAAAAAATAAATCTTTTAAATAATACAGACATTTTCAATACAAACAAAATTGTAATTTAATTTTTAACTTAGACTGTACGTTTTGTAATGGTTTGGTGTTATTTTAAATGCTTTTTTAGTTGTACTACTGTAATGTAGATTTTCGATATTGACGAAACAGATGTCTAGTATTGGTACATTGTGAATGAGTGAAAATAAACTAAAATAAAAATTTACAAAGGGCGGAAACTTAGTTCTGTTATCTAGAAAGAAACTATGGAAACAGTATTGCTACTTATTACCAACGGAATTTCCATTTTTAGAAAATGAGGAGGTTTTTGCAGGAACGCCAGTTAATCTTAGCAGTGAATCTGACGAATCAATTAGACAAGGGCTTGAAGAAAGCAGATCGTTCATCCAAAATTTACCTTCAACAAAACCTTATCAAATATACCTTGAACAATTTGATCCACTGCCTAGGACCTATATAGATAAATTGGTAAGAGAGACCAAGGGCCTATTAGATCACAAATATGGAGTAAGACATAATATAAAGGATGCATCATTTGCTACTGGTGATTCAATAACAAATTTTAACGGAAAAGATATAATTTTTAAAGGTATCAGATACAAAGGCACCCCTGGATTATTCGAATTGTTATTTAAAAAACATCCATTGGGATACACAGGTAAAGATTTAGATGACTATATGGATATTTTAAAAAGAACTAATGCATTTCGGAAAAATTATAATGAGAACCAACAAATTCATGGAACAGCTTTAGATAAATATGTTACCATAACCTTGTGGATAAAGCAAATTTAAAGGTCCTCTTAGAGGTAGAAACCGATCCTTTTCCAAACCTCCTCCACCTGTTACAAGAACTAGCAGTAGGGCTTCTTCTATTCCCCAATTATCACAAGTACAAAGTTATTTTACATCTTTAAGAAAAAAGGAAAGGAATTTATCGACTAATAAAATAGATTTTGGTTATTTTGATGATCCTAACGAATTAGTTGTAAGATTAAAATTATTATTAGCTTCAACAGTAGCTGGCCATAATGGGCACAATAACGAAATTAATGCTATTATAGAAAAATTAAGGGAAGCTAACATTATTGTATAAAAAAAAAGCTGCAAGTATTTTGTCACACATTCAACATTACGATGACGCCCCACAAATTTGGTAGACACATTTCAAAACGTTTTAATATTAATGCCACATTACTGAAAAAAAAATTGGAAAATGTAGAGGGCAAAATTTTAAACAATTTTACCACTGATGTGAAAGTTATTGAAAACAAAATAATTCAAAATGTGGAAACAAATTTAAAAGGTTTAAATAGAAGAGTGAATGAAAATAATGAAACATTGCAGGGTGTTACAAAAAAGATAAAATTATATGAAGAAAACCTTCTAGCAGAAAATAATAAGATAATAAATATAAAAAATATTTTCAAAGAAAATACTGAATTACTAGAAGATTATTCTTGAAAAATATCTACATGTGAGTATGATTTTAAAATAATACAACATAAACATGGGGAATTTAAGGAAAAATAAAAAACAACTTTAATAAAGAAGTTAAAAAAATATTTAAATTTGAAGATGTAAAAAAGAATGTTCAAACAATTGAAAACATGGAAAAAGTGTTTCAATAATTAGAGGTGGGCTTGAAGACAATAGTGGACGATTCTGAAAAGGGTTTTTTAAACTATCACAAAATGTTAACAAAAGCGTCCAAGACCTTGAGGACGTTAAAAAATATAAAAAGCCTTTTGTTTTGAAAAATTGTAGAAGATTTAAATGATTTTAAAGTTTTGCTAAGGAATCTCATTATACTGCATTTGGTAACCGAACAAATATAACATCTATTGAAGCTAAAATTTTCTAGTTAGAGTCAAAGCTGACGCAAGGGCAACCACATATTTGGAACATAGAGTCAAAACTGAAACAAAGCCCACAAAATATAAAAATTTAAACGATTAGTGAAAATATTAAGGAAACTGTGGTGAACGAACTTCATAAACCGGCTAGAAGAAATTACAAAAGAAGAAGAGTTGTAGTTAAAGAGTTAAACGATTTATGGCAGGCCGATCTGGTTGAAATGCTACCATTCGCAAGATTTAATAGAGGATACCGATATATTTTAGTGGTAATTACTGCATTCTCCAAATACGTTTGGGCTGAACCCCTCAAGACTAAACGGGATGTTACATTAGCAATGACAAAATTTTTTAAAAATAATACAATACCTAAAAATCTGCAAACAGATTTAGGTAAAGAATTTTTATAATAAACATATTCAAAAAATTTTAAAATAAATCATAGTACTTTTTGTAATTTAAAAGCAAGTGTTGTGGAACGTGTAAGTCGCACCCTGAAAGGTATTGTGTGGAAGTATTTTAGTAGTCAAGGTAACTACAAGTGGTATAATATTTCATCATAAATTTTTAAAAAATACAATATTAGGAGACATAGAACGATAGGATACAAACCTGCTGATGTTGACGAGACCAACGCAAAACTAATATTACAAAAATCATTTATACATAAGGAAACAATTGATCCTAAACATACTAAGTTTAAATTAAATGATTTTTTTTAGAATTTCAAAACACAGAGAAGCTTTCTATAAAGGATACACCCCGAATTGGTCTACTGAAATTTTTCAAATAAGGGAAGTGCGATTAACAAATCCAACTACTTATCTTTTAAAAGATAATAGGAACGAAAATATTGAAGGTGGATTTTATGAAGAGTTGCAGAAACTAAAACATCCAGATGTATATTTGGTTGAAAAAATATTGAGAAAAAATTAAACTCAAGTATATGTTGAACGGTTAGGACTTGACAAATCACATAATTCATGGATATTAAAAAAATATGTTTGTAACGTAATTTCTAAATAAAACAACAAATACAGTAAAACCCTTTATATTTTTAATCTTTAAACCTCTGATGATAAATTAATTTCCTTTGATTAACATTTACAAACATTTACAAAGTATGTTTTCACATTGTGGCATTCGTTTTTAAAAACGAAGCCTGTCAAGCTGGTATATATAAAAATCACTTTTTCTTGCCTGTCTGGAGGCATAATCCCACACCAATAATAAATGAACTTGGTTTTTGGAGCAATTGTTCTTAATTTCGTTTCCAACACATTCAGATACAACACCAACATTTCCAACATTGTAATAACATTTTCACTAATTGAATTTTGACTGAGACTCAGCACATTACAAACACTTATTAACAACTCAATAGAATTATTTACCATAGTAGTTTGAAAGACCCTGAAATACTTTTTAAATTCCTATTTTTTAAGAATTTGAATTCTATAATCTAATTAGTAATTCCCAGAACTTATCTGTGGTATCTCTAGAAAAATAGAGATAATCACAATCACATTTTTGAAGCATTATCACAGGGCACTTTTTAATTTTTAAAAAATATATTGTAACATCACGAATCTTGAGTGGAATCGAATTACTATGGGATAAGTAGAAATAGTTGGAAACAACCCCTTGATGCTGCAAAAGATTTCTCTCTCTCTCTCTCTCTCTCTCTCTCTCTTCTTCGCTTAGAATTATGATATATCTTTTTTGTTTGCCAGTTTGAATTTTAGGACAAAAATCATCCAAAACTAGCCCAATACATAGAAACTTTAACAAAGTAATGTTTAAACAATACAATTTTCTGTTCAATAGCTTTTCTCCAATATCTGTTTTAAAGTCACTGCTTAGGTTATAAGTATTTAATTCACTATTAGAATACTGACTTTTTAAGTCACTTATAAAATACCGAAAATTTTACAAGTTAAATTTAGATCACTCTGATCGTTACTAGATTTTATATATAGTATTTTCATATTTTGTCACATTAAGACAATATTCCTCTTTTTGAATATTTTTAATCCAGTTAGTATCCAAAATGGTATTGTTGGGATAGTAATACAATATTTTAAAATAGTTGCTGTTATTTTCATTTTTTTTTTCATTAAGTAAGAAAAAGAAGAAGTATTATTATTGATTCGTTCATATTTCATATTACGACAATCTTTAGTTAAAGTGATATCAGAATTATTTCCAAAACACACCATAGTATTTGTCACTCCATATGGATTGTCAACATATAAGATACTAGTGCCAACGTAATATAAAAGAATGTAAGAACTAAGGGCCTTAATGAAAACACAATATATTTATTTTTAAGAAGAAGAGACCGCTGCAACCACTCTGCTTAAATCGATTCTGTTGACTGAGTTACACATGCTTACAAGATTTGAAATTATAAACAATCCAAAAATTAACATGAAATATTTATCAGCTTTAACAACAATTGAAGAATTGTTTCTATTAACTTGTTCACATTTCTTTCCATATTTGACATACCATAAACATTCACTAAAGTCATAATTTCTGGTTAATCTATAATGCTCATAATACTAGTCCACTCAAATATTTCAATACCACAGTAAAAACATTTACAAACATCTTCCACTGACGTATAATAAAGGCCTGAACTTGATAAAATCTCAGGTGATAATTTTCCGCGCCATTTCTTGAAAGAAAAGAGTCTTTTCTGATAAGTTTTAAATAAACAATTATCAAGTTTTAACACAATCAGCTTTACTATAAAAGCATTCTGTTGGTTTACCAGCATATTCATCCTTAAATTTCCCAACAACAGACTTGGTAATAGGAATATTATGAATATTATTAGCTTTATAATTTGATGTGTCATACCTATCTATATACTTTTTCATATCTTCATAAACATTTTCAGTTTCGATTTCTAGAATAAAGGAGTCCGTATCTCTGTATAATAATTTTACTTTTTTAATATACAAAGGTTTCAAATAACCGTATAGAAAATCATACATTACAGTTTTGGATATATCTAAAATAGAAAATCCAACAAAAACACGCTTATCATATCGAACTAAGATTTTTTGCATTTGAACCCAAGCAAACTCATGCAAGCAAATTTTCAAAAAAATACAGTGTGATCTTGAAAGTACGGTCTTGCTGTCAGATTTTCCGCTCCATCTTTTCTTTGATTTTTGGACCATTGAGTCACTATATCAGTTCTTTTATCAACATTCTCCATCGTTTTACCGTATATGCTTTCATTAGCTAATTTATATGAGTTTTTTCAAATTCATTTTTAAATTCATTTCTTAATTTTGTGTTTGGGCCAATATTTTTTAACCATGGTGATTGTGTAACTGAATTTCTCTATGTGCTTTTGGTAGCTTTATTCCATTGTTAAGACATTGTTTCAAAAAAATATAGTGGATTCTATATTTTTCTTTATTTTTTAAATTTGGAATTAACTTAAATTTTTTGAAATATTCAGGTTTAAGGTTTTAGGGACAAAAAGGATATTCATTGTGAGATTCGTGTAAATGATAAGGATATTCTAGATCAACTTTCAACACATATCCTCTTTCGGACGTGTCAGAAAGATTCATTACATTTAAATTTTCAATTTCTTGATTTAAAAGCCAAACAAAATCTTTTTGTTGCAGATATTGGGACATAGCATATTCATATAGGTAGGTTGCGTCAAAGTACATTATATACTTTCTAGGTTGCGAGTTATCGCATCCAGAAATGAATTTATTTTTTGCTATAGATTTCCTACATACACAAGTATTAACTCCTCCTCTTACACTATTTTTTTAAAAATGTAACATATCCGGATCAGTTAGCTATTCTAATTCTACACCAGTTAAGCGTAAATAACTTCAAAACTAATCCCGAAAATATGTAATAATGGACAGGATCTAACTTATAAGTGTTCATACACGTCTTTCTAAAATTGTGAAATATATCTGCTAAGACTAATATATCAGATTTAAGGTATATATCCGAATAGTCACCTATTGCATTGAAATACTTTCCACACATTTTTCGCTCTTTCGTACTCTTCATCCCTAATATGTTCTTCTGTTAAATCATTATAAAACTGTTCTTTCTCCGGAAGAGAGTTTTCATTTAATTTTGAAACATCATTAATATATCTATAAGGAAAAATCCCTTTTGTCGAATATATTTAAATTTTTCGTTTTCTCTAAAATATTTCCTTCTTTCTTTACATTAAGTGTCATCAAGTGTTTCTGATAATTTCGCTAAAGAATAAGACAAGAATTGAAGAGAATCTATAAATCTAAGATTTACAAATCTTCTTTTCCTACTTTGAGTTTTTTTCAGTATAGGTGTCTACATGTATATTTTTCGTAAATGAGATATATTTTTTCTTGTTTTGTGCTATTTAATTCAATTATCAGTTTATAAATTTTAAAATAGTTATTATAAATATAGTGAACATCCCTTGCGACGCACTTTGTTCAAGAAAAAGTGTTTGATTAAAAAAACTGTCAAAGATACTATGATGAGTATCATCGACCAAGTACTTACCGCTTAACTTGAAAAGAACATTAAAATAACTCCGAAAGGTGCTCTAGAGAAAGACACAGGAACAACAGGGTGTTCTGAGGGAAGCAAGTTGTAGAAGGGCGCGTGCAAATTAGCCCTCAGCTCAGTAGCCGGACAGGTTCGATTGGACGCCACCAGTTTTTACACCGACACAAACTGGAAGTCGCCTAGGTGGTCTAGGAACTTACTTCACACACAACAAACCCGCTATTCATAATTGAAAATTAAAACATAGGGCGCAGTGAGCTGGATAAAAACAACATAATAAATTTAACCCTGTACATATATTTACACAAAATAAAAATTGTTACAAGTGTTGTTCACAAAAAGAAAATTTGTTAGAAAAATTGTTACAAGTATTGTTCACAAAAAGAACAAGAAAATTGGGCGATTTTTGCCCCCGCAAAATAATTAAATTGAGAAAATTGGGCGATTTTTGCCCCCGCAAAATAATTAGATTGAACCAATTGAAGAAACTTCCTGAGGAAGTCTATCCTCAGAAACACATATAAAGAGTAGGCTGGCTCCTTAGCCCCTACTGACGGCAATAGGGAGGCTTCTTTGCTCCCACCAAAAAAAAGGATAGGAAGGCTGCTTAGCGCCCGCCAAGAAAAATAATAGGGGGTCTTCTTAACGCCCACCGGAAAAACCCTAGGAAAAACAATTCCTAGTAGTTAGGGTAATTTAAATATTATTATTAAAAAAAACATATTACGTTACATTAATAAAAAAAAGTCAGAAGTTACGTTAATAGAAAAAGTTAATATGTGGAGAGAAATAATTTACTGAAACTAAAGCGCCGAAATTGAATTACTTTTTTTTATTAATTAATTAATTAATTTAATATTAAAAGAGAAAGCCATTGGCTTGAACAGAATCGCAAAATTTAGCTAAGTAGAAAAATATTTAAAAATAAGAAGCTACGTTAATATAAAAAAAAACTACTAATAAAAGAGAAAATAATTATTTGAAAAATTTAAACGAGCTTAGGATATGATTAAAAAGTTACGTTGAAAAAAGTTAATACTTGGAGAAATAATTTACTGGAACTAATCCGCAAAATTTAAGAACATTAAATAAAAGGCTAATAATAAATGAGAAAGCCAGTGGCTTGAAATCAATCGCAAAATTTAAGTTAAGTTACAAAACCCAAAATATGAAGTTACTTTAATTAAAAAAAAGTTACCAATGAAAGAAGTAATCGTAAAAACCCAGATTGCAAAATTTAAATAAGCTTAAGATTAAAAGGTTACGTTAATACACAAAATAAATTATTACCCAAGGACATCGATAACTAAATACAATGGTACAGTTCATTGGCACTTTAACGATAAACGTTAATATTTACGAAGAAATAAATGTTTGTTAACTGACCAGGTTTAACGCTGTATTATGTTATCTTACATTCACAATAAAAATACTACAAGTACAACAAAGGTAAAATAATTAATTGATAATTAAATCATATGTTTACGCTAGATTCAAAGTATAAACAAAGAAAAAGGCTTAAGCGAAGCCAGTAAAAATAACTAAAAATTGAAACCTCTAGATAGCTCGACCCAAAATTTAAACGTTCAAGTAAGATTCAAAGTAAAAGAAAGCTTAAGCGAAGCCAAAAGAAGAAAATGGTTAACCCTTTAAACGCCTACTGTAGCTTGACTCAAAAGCTAAGCGCTCAGCACTAATTCAATAAACCCGAGTCAATGTAAGATAACATAAGAAAACAAAGGCATATATGGAGAAACCGTTTAAATAGAAATAATCAAAAATATACCGCTTATGTACCTTTATAAGCACAAAGCTTAAATTAAAAGCAAATAAATCGCTACCATAAAATTACTTACTACTCTATACTCGATTTGAAATTGGTTGATAGTAATAAATCATTAAAATCCGTCAAACACGTACACAGAGTGGTCCACCTAAATTGCCAAGTTTTAAATAGTATATACATTGAAAGTCTAGACCCTTTTGCATTTATTAAACTTTCCATTCCTATAGATCTGATAAGGGCGTCGAATACAAAGCTTAACCCGAGGCTCGAACAATAAGCGGTAGTATTCTACCTGTGATGTTTTGCACTCATGCACGTGCTTTCGGGTGGGTTTAAGTTTATATTAAACACAATAATTATATAATTTAGTGAACATTCGGATGTGTGGCATAATTTGTTACCCTTGTATTTGAATAAATATAATACTAATAACAATAAAGCAACTAATAAACAAGTAAATTTGGAAAAATGTTTCTATTTGAAATTCTATAAAATTTATAGTAAGTCATTACAGTTCTTCGCTTTAAATTAATCATCATCAGAAAATGAAATATCTGAGGGACTGTCTTCTTCCCCTAAATTGATAATAAGTGGTTCGACCGTTTTCTCCAGTAAACTATCCAATTGCCACATTTTTTCCTCCTCCTTTAGTACATGCTCTATACATCTTTGCCACTTCCCCGCGTTGACTTCTTGAAGCGCTTCTTCAAAGAGTTTTTGAACATCACTCATTTTATAAGTGGTATTTTTTCTAGCCACATAACCTTTCACATGAGCCCATACCAGTTCGATCGGATTTAATTCGCAATGGTAGGGGGGGAGCCGAAGCACTATTATATTTTGTTTTTTGGCCATTTCGTCAACAACATATTTTTGAAACCGATGTTTATGGGTGTTTACAATTGATAGCAACTCCTTTTTAACCATATTGTCCTCAAATTGTATTTGTTTCTCCACAAGCCACTCGATAATTTTTGCTTTTCGCCAAGCAGTTGTAGGCATCTTCTCCAATCTTCTGGAGTGATACGGAGCGTTATCTAACACAATGACGGAGCCAGGTGGAATCAGCTCTATCATTTGTTCGAAATACTCCTCAAAAACATCAGCATTCATATCCTCGTGGTAATCGCCTGTACGAACTGATTGGAATGATAATAGTCCACCTTCTAAAAATCCATTGGAGCTACCGATGTGAGTTATAATTAATCGTTTTCCTTTTCCAGAGGGCGGATTTATTCCTGTTGATAGACCGTCTAAAAATGCTTGCCGGTGAGAAGTCACATTTTTGTCTGTCCATATTTTTCCAACTGTGTAGCCTTCGTTCAGCCATGTTTCGTCCAAATAGAAAATTGTTTTGTTTTCATTGCGAAATTTTCTTATTTTTCTCAAATAATTACGTCTCCAACATACTATTTCATCTTTTTCGAGCAAATGAGACTTCCGACTATGTTTTTCCCATCTAAAATTCATTTCTCTTAGAACTTTCCATAGTTTATCTCTCTTGATTGCAGGAAAGTCTTCTTTTACTGCCCCTAAAACTCTATCCAAAGTAGGGATCTCCTTATTGAAATAGAATGAATGCACCTTTCGTCTTATGATGGCCTTTTCGTCCTCATCGATCGGTATTGTTCGCCTTCCTGGAGATGGTTTTGGTGGCGTCACGGTTCCTGTCTTTTCTTCCCGCATCAGCCTGTAGATGGTTGCTTTTCCAATACCTGTCATCTTTGAACAAAGTTCCACTGCAGAATCGATACTTATTGCACTTTTTTGATATCTAAGTGCATTAAATACATTAAGCACAATAATCTTTTCACTAATGCTTAGCGCTGATTTCGCAGCTCGCTTAACTGGAATAAATCCTGAAAGACTCTCCATTTTCAAAAATTACCCAAATGTGTGTCCTAGAATACTCGCATTAGGTTTGTTCGCTCTTAAAATGACTCACAGTTTTATACCAATAAGTAGAGGTACCTAATTTTTCGTAACTACCTGAAAAGTAACATTGTGTATTAATTGTTCCCGGAATTCTCGGCATAATTATTTTTACCTGTTATGACAATAATGATTACTAAATTATTCGGATAAGTAAATAGGGTTCAAACCGGCACGTCAGGTAGGTGCGCCTATGGAATCGGCTGCTAAAAATGATTTATTACTATCAACCAATTTCAAATCGAGTATAGGTTCCAAATGCAGGTTTAACTAATTATAAAGCATCTATTTAACTAAACTACCCTGAGTTCCAAACAGTATAAAATAATTAAATAATGTGTAAAATGTGTATGAGCCTAATGAGTCCAATACTAGTCAAATGACAAATTGCAAATAAAATAATAGGTTAATTAACCCCTCTGAAAATATAAAACTATTCTTTGACCAATCGTTATAGCAAAAGTATCAATAAATCTAAACTTCCCAACTTCATAAATATAAACCCGAACTTCAAGCTCATACATCTTTTAACTTATAAAAAAAATTATTTGGCGGCACTTATCCCGAATGTAAATTACATTAAAAGCTTTCTGGGCAGGCTGGCGATCCTTAATAATAGCAAATTAGTATATTTAGAATACTCTTATCGCACAGCCTGCATTGCTGTACCCCAAGCTCCCCCCATTAACAAATTACGATTTAAAATTAGGATCAGATAGCCCACTGCACATGATTCTCGATAAAATAAAGTTGATAAAAAACTTGTTTGTACTACTGTACATTAAAAGATTCTCGAATAACTTATAGATTGTACTAGCTTAACGGCAAACAACTAGAAATAAAATATTCAAGCTTTTACAAGAATGTAAATTAGGTAAGGTAATATTACTATTAAGAAATTGAGAAGCTTGGTTATTATCAGTCAAGATATGAGGTAGAACACCGCGCTACAAAACTAGTCTTGGTACAAAATACTTTTAAAACATAACTTCGATAATTATGGTTCGCTAAAATCTTAATTAAAATTTAGGGGCATAAAAAAAATAGGCGATTAATAAGTAACTCAGGAAACCCGAGGCAAAAACAAACTTCAAGGTGACTTACCTCTTCAAGAGGGCTCGATATTCAAAATTCTAGAGGCAGCAACAGCAAATGGGGCAGTTACCAGCGATTTCCGAATGCAATGTCAAGCCGATGTTGATGGCTGATAGAAATAAGAGAAAGAAACCTTTAGTACTTGAAAATCTACCAAGCACGTGGCATCACGATGCAGACTAGCAAAAAAAAATATTTAAAAAAAACAAACTTTGCTCACCTGAGATGATGGTAACGAACGAAATTGTCATCAAATCCTTGCTCTATCAGGCGCAAATCCACCAAAAAGGATTTAACAGCGGTCTCAGAAATTTTAATCGAAACACTTGGGCCCCCAAAATGGCCGACCCCCAAGACCGCAAACAATTTCGTCGCAAACCAAGGTGGAAATGCTAGACATTCTTCCTTCTTTGCCACAGAACCAAAATGTTGATATCTGCGCAAGCCCAAAAGCTTGCACAGAACATGACCCAAGGACCCGTGGAAGGAAAAGAGGCGACCTTGAGTAGAAACTCATGACAGTAATTGATAGAGCCCAAAGATGGCGCCACGGCACACCGACAAGAATTACTCAATTCCAACCAATTCTAAGCATGGATTAGAAGCTGCTCCCCCAATTGACCCCGAATGCAGAATTGCACAAGTCTCCGACCCCATATTGAGAAACAAAGGCAAAAACACCGGAACTCAGAACTTCAATTGTCACCACTTAATCAAATAAAGACACTAAAATCATACAGAGGCCCCTTGCGTGAAACAATAAAGTTACGGAAATACAGAAAACAACACCCAAATCCTGTCCTGATCGAGACGCACTATTTCAGTACGTACGTTTCCGAAAATACTAAATACTGAAACCCCGAATGTCGAAACTACAGCTTAAAGGAAAACGATGACGTAGTGCCGCACGTAAACTTGATATTGTCCCGCCTTACAGCTCCGCCAGGCGAAACATACACACAACCTTCTTAACCTTCAATATATAACTGAAATTATTAAATATGTTTATAAAATTCAACAAGATCTTGGAAAAGGAAACGAAAAGGAAATCTTGGAGTTTAATTAATAGAGAACGCTAGATTCAGGAATCCAGAACAGTGAAGGCAGTGGAAAACACCGGGATTAAATTTCATCCAAAATGTAGGTAGCCTTTTAAAATTTATTCTTTAAAAATATGTTATTATAAATAGACTAAGGGCGACTTGTCTATACACAGAGAGGACTCCAAGCAAGGCGAAAATTCAGGGCCCAAACAAGAGAGAAAGATGTTAAAACAAACTGCAAGCTTCAAAAGATGGACAAGCTGACTTGGGGACAAACTAGCAGCAATTAGCAAGAACAGAAACCCCAGAAACTAGCCTGAGAACATGGCAGGTCCAACGTGTACGTGTACGAGTGAAGATACAACTATTTCATTAAGGTAAACTGTAAAGTAAAACCTTAACAAGCAATCGCGAATAAAACTAATTATTAACACAGACACAGGCTCTGTGACAAAAATGACCTGTCACAACTCCCCCTCTCCTACGAAAGGAGGGAAATTTTCCAATGAAAATTAACCGACGATAAGGATCAGAGGCTCTCTGTGGATACAAGAATATTGAAAAGGAAAATAAATTGCCTGCGCTATGCTAGCGCCAATAAAAAAAACATAAGTAAAGATATGTGGGAACCCAAGGTAGTGCCATATAACTAACAAGACTGATAACTCAATCTTAAAATAACTAAATACTCAAAGAAATCTTTGGTTCCTTTGCCACTAGTCACCCAGCGACCTCCTCCAGGAAGATTCAGTGTGGAACGTAAACCCTAGGTTGGTAAGGGAGCTAGCATTGCGTAACACCCAAAAATACTGTGGGGAACCTCGTTTACTAGCCTCACACTGTAGAATCGTCCCGAATTAAATCACCACGTGACATGCGTCAAACCAACCAAAGGGTGGACAACTAAAAAGGAAAAGATAAATATAATACAACATAAGTAAAATGAGAAGAAAAGAGGGATAGCCCAGATGATCCACCATACAAAAGGGAGTGGATTCTAGCATCCACCAAGCTAAAAGATGCACCAAATGGGAAGCACATAGGTCCCTGTATACAAAAAAGAAAAAAATTAATCAGGGTGTTCTGAGCGGTGACACTGCCACCGGCCTGTCGCAACCTAATAGGCCGACTTGAGCTCAGGCAGAACAAAGTAGCTTGGTCCTCCCCTGGCCCGCCGAACAAGTTCGATGGGCAAACTGTTACCCCAGGGGTCAGACTTCCGCCCCCCCTGAACCGCCCTTCCAGTCGGTCTCCCCTCCGAAGGATCCATGATCTAACAAAGAGCGTCGAAGCGACATCCGGTAGCACCCAACACCGTGCAGCCTGTAAAACGAGATAGGGACAAATGTCTAAATCGATAAAGCCAAAATAAGGTAAAGCCGCAATCGGGATAGTTTTATCTTGTCTAAACGGTGAATAGACAAAATATATCAGTAAGGATCTAGGCGCAAAACCAGTAAATACTGAAATGGCCGGAGACTAACATATAGTCCTACCAAGACCTAGACCTAAGACAAATCCAAATAATAGATAAAATACCAAAGGTATCAAAGTAAATTAAAGCCAATCAAAGGCCAATCATGGTAAGGTAAGTAAATCAAAACAATGGTAAGTAAATCAAAATACAAGGTAACGGAATGAACGCAAAGGTGACCGAAATAAACCAAAGTAAATCTAATCGAAACCACGCAAATGTAAGCGAATAAACGCAAAGGTAAGTAAATTTTACGAAAAGGTAAGCAATTATCGCAATGGTAAGTAAATTACCTGAGAGGTAAGAAAATTATCGCAAAGTAAATAATTTAACGCAAATACTAGTAAATTAACGCAAATGTAAGAAAAGTAATCAACCAAAAGTAAACTAATCAAGTAAATCAACTAAAGATTCTCAAATCGAGATAAAGAAAATTGGGTTATTTGCCAACAACTAGCAGTGAATCCCACCATAAGTGGTATTCTGAACTTCACAAAATCACCAAAAGAGAAAGAAAATTGTGTTTCTACTCTCAATCCCCAAAGGAAAGACAAAGTCGTACTCGAGCAAAAACACATACTACTTCAAATAACCGAAATTTCCAGACACAATTAAGGAATAATAATAAAATCAAGTCAAGGTAAAGAAAATTAAGCCGAATCAAATTAAAAAAACTCACATCAAGGTAAATACGTCAAATCAAGGTAATAAAAAAAGGTCCAATCAAGATAATAAATAAAGACTTTTGGCCCTAGTCTATAGTAAAAAAAAAACAATTAATAGTGAATGCAGAAAAAAAAACGATAAAGAAAATTAGGTCCAAAATTAATTAATCGCCGCCTTCTAACCAAGTAATCAAACTTAAATTACCATGTGACACACCGACCCCCATCTCGTCTCGCGCCGAGATGGATGTCTGCGTGAGACTGAGAAGCGCAAAAAGGTAAGCTACATTAAATGACCATAAACGTTTCTATACGTTACTATACTATAAACCAAGTGACGATAAGGTAAAGATAAACCAGGTAATGACAGATAAAAGATAACGAGGCGTAAGGCGGTGTTGGCAAGTGAAAGTAGTAAGGCAGCTGAGGGCTTACCTACTACAAACAATAGAAGCAAGGCAGCTGAAGACTTACCTTGCCACGGCTTTCAGGGGACTCCTACCCCAACTAGTTAACCCAGTGCAGCGCTATTCTAAGTGACAGTGTCCAAATCCATCAAGTCTCGCGCCCAGATGGATCCAAACACCACCACGCCCACACTTCAGGGCATACAAATTGCTCACGACTGAGCAAGGGAAGTAAAAAAAAGAGAATTTAAACTGGGCCAAAAGTCCAAATTAACGCAACGATAAAAGAAAACTCACTAAAGTCATTATTACCGAAAGAGGAAAAGAGAGGGTAAAAAAGGTAAAAAGCAGTAATTGATCAAATTGAAGCTATAGACTGAAAAGTTAATAAATTCAGAAATCGATAGATTGATCCGTAAATTGAAGCAAAATGACTAGTGAAACGTTATATTAAATGTACGGCAGTAAAATTACCGGAAGGTAATAAAGTAAATAATGACTTTGAGCTGCCTAACAATTTATTCACTCCTATGGACCACCAAATGCAGTTTCGGCATATACCGGTTTAAGGTCTTGTACATGCCAAATGCCCTTACTAACACCGTGTTCGTCTTCAAGCTCATAAGTACACGTGCCGGTTTTTTCTACGATCTTAAACGGACCCACAAATTCCGGAGCCAACTTTGCGCTATAATACTTCGCTGCATCGGATATACTCTTATTCTTACGCCAGACTTCTTGACCAGGAACAAAGCTTACTGGGCGTCGGCGCAAATTATAGTTATGTCGATTTTTAACACGAGAAGCTTCGATTTTAGTGTGGACTTTTTTAAATAGTTGTTTGAAAGCTTCTATTCGTTCGCGAATGTAATTTTGACGCTCAGTTTCTACTAGAGGAACACCCTCAGCATAGTCCGAACCGAATAGCTTATGTTTCCTGCCAAAATTAACGTAGTATGGGGTGAAGCCCGTAGTTTCGTGTCGCGAAGTGCGAATGGCGCAACCGATAGCTGTTAAATTATCTTCCCAAGTCCGATGGTTATTTTGTTGAACGTAAGAGCGTAACATCGTTTTGATAACTCTATTAACGCGTTCAGTATGATCTGCTCTAGGATAGTAATTAGCAGTGTAAAATATTCTAACTTTATATTTATCGCAAAGGGCTTGAAATTCTTTGGATTTCATTTGTGTTCCGTTGTCGCATGTTAAGAATTGAGGAGCTCCGTAAACTAAGAAAATGCCATCTTCGACACACTTAGCCAACGATTTTGCTGTTGCCGATCGACACGGGAATAAGACGACGTACTTGCTAAAATAATCGGTGACCACCAAAATATGAGTGTTACCTTGTTTAGAACGAGGTAAAGGTCCTATGTAGTCTAGGATGATGGCTTGCCAAGGTTCCTTTATGTCTGGGCGATTACCCATTAAACCAGCTGGACGTTCCTGTTCTACTTTATTCTGAGCACATGTTCTACAAGCTCGGACATAACTAGCGACGTCGGATCTCATTTTCGGCCAATAATATCTCTCGGCGACCTTCCAAAATGTTTTAAAAACACCCACGTGCCCTGCTCCTGGATTATCATGGCATCGAAGAAATATCTCTTTTCGCTTATCCTTAGGTGCTACCATTTTCCAGTAGGTAGAATGGTCAGGAAAATTAGGGTTGTTTGTCTTCACATATTTAAAGAGATTGCCATTCTCGACTCGCCAGCAAGGATATTTATCAGCACGTTCTTCTAGCTTCTGCATCATGCCTTTGTACCATTTGTCTGAGGTGTCAGAGAATGATGGCGACGGTGGTTCGTCGACAGCTGCGACAGTATCAGCAGTCACTGGCACTGACCTGGAAAGAAAAGCTGGTACGACATGATCTCGGCCTTTACGGTGGATCAATTCAAGATCGTAAAGTTGTAAACGAAGAGCCCATCGAGCGAGGCGTCCTTGTGGATCTTTCAAATTATGCAGCCATAACAAAGAATGGCGATCTGTTATAGCTTTAAAGTGTACACCCTCCAGATCGTGTCGAAGCTTTTCCACACTCCAAATTACGGCAAGGCACTCCTTTTCCGTGACGGTTAATTTCATCTCTTGTTTGGTGAGAGAACGTGAAAGATAGGAAATAACTTTTTCTCCGTCATCAAATTGCTGAGTCAGAACTGCTCCTAAGCCATAAAATGACGCATCAGTCTGCAAGGTAAATGTGCGGTTGAAATCTGGACATGTAAGCACGGGAGCGGTGATTAGAGCTTCTTTAATCAAGTTGAATGACCGATGGCACTCGGAAGTCCATTCCCATTTGATATTTTTCCTGGTAAGCCGGGTAATTGGGGCTATAATAGCTGAAAAGTTCGGCACAAAACGCCGGTACCAAGAAGCGGTGCCAATAAAACGTCGAATTTCCGTAATATTTCGTGGAGGTGCTATATTTACAATCGCCTGCACTTTCTCAGGATCAGGTCTTAAACCTTTGGCGTCTACGATGTAGCCAAGGTATCTTAATTCAGGCTTACAAAAGTGACATTTCTCCTCGGAAACTATGAGTCCTGTATCTCTCAAACGGTCAAAAACTAGGCCTAAAATTCGGAGGTGTTCAGGAAAGGTTTTGGAGATGATTATTATATCATCAAGATACACCATCACATGATTTTCCACATCAACGCCTAGTACACGGTCTACTATACGTTGCCAGGTGGCTGGCGCATTGGTCAAGCCGAAGGGCTTGCGCAGAAAATGATAAAGATTCCTACCTGGAACAGTGAAAGCAGTTAATTCGCGTGAAGACTCACTAAGAGGTACCTGCCAGAACGCTGATTTTATGCCGATGGAGCTAATGTAGCGGGCGTCTCTGAGGCGATCCAAAATGGCGGAGATATAAGGTATAGGATACGCATCTTTTTTACTTTTGGTGTTAAGCTTTCTAAAATCTATGCAAAACCTATAGCTGTCATCTTTCTTGCGTACCAAACACACTGGACTGGACCAAGGACTTTTAGACGGTTCAATCACGCCAAGTTTCAACATTTCATCGATTTCCTCATCCATAATCCTTTGCTTGAATGGAGAAACTGGGTAGTAACGCTGTTTAATTGGCCTTGTGCCGGGTTCAAGCTCAATGACGTGTTCTGCTACTTTGCAGCAGCCAAGACTAGTTCCCATTTCTGAAATTTTCTCCTTGACCAGTGCATTTAAAGTCGCTCGATCGGTTTCAGATAAAGAGTCGCCATCTATAATGCTACAGATTTCCGCAGGTTGATCATTAGCGGAGAAATGCCAGACGTCCTGCTTCAAGTCGGGGATCACTTCCATCGTTCTCCAAAAGTCGATTCCTAATATTAGTTGGTGGGATAGTTCGGGAAGAACTAAAATGTCTATCACCCGAGTTCTATTTAATAAATTTACAGGAGCCTGAAAATAGCCCAAACTAGAGCAAGTTTGGCCGTTGGCGACGATACAATCAGTCTGTTGCCTAATAAGTTTTAATCCCAGACTTTCTAAAATTCGGAAACCGGGTTGACCTACAATAGTGCGTGACTCTCCAGAATCTAATAATCCTAAAAGCTTATAGCCTAAAATTGAAATTTCTAAATAGGGGCGCTGGTCGCCATGCGCATGCGCTATGATAAAATCTAAAAGGTTTTTATTGGGAAAAGAACTGTTAGCGTGTGAATGATATTTGTTGAGAAGAGAGTTATTAGTCGGCAAAAGATTTTCATCGGGAAGGAAGCTGTTGGTTGGTGAAATTTTTTCATTGAAAAGAAAGTGGTTGGTTGGCGAAAGGTTTTCATTAGACAGAGAATGGTTAGAGGATGAACTATTTCTGTGGAGAAGAGAATTGTTGGTGGGCAAAAGGTTTTCATCGGGAAGAAAGCTGTGGCTCGGTGAAATACTTTCATTGGAAAGAAAGTGGTTGGTCGGCAAAAGGTTTTTATTAGACAGGGAATTGTTAGAGGATGAATTATTTTTGTGGGGAAGAGAATTGTTGGTGGGCAAAATGTTATTGTGGTGAGGAAGGTTGTTGGTCGGTGAAGTAAAAGGGAGGGGAGCAGTCCTACGACCTATCGACTCTCCCGAGAATCGTTTCCCGAAGAACATTTAGGGCAGTTTTTACTGGTCACATTTGGCGCACCACAGCGGTAACAATGAATTCTGCGCTGTTCAGTGCACTGACTATTTCGATGACCTGGCTTATTGCAGTTCCAGCACAAGAATGGTCCAGAGTTTGATTGGGTTTGATTGGGTTTGATTGGTTGGGTTGCTGGGTGCTGTTGGACGTGGCTCTCTTGTTGACGGTCTATCGTCTCTAGAGGTTGATGGTACTGGACGAGATTCTCTCACTACGTCTATCGGTAACTGTCCATCGTTCCTCGAACCTGATGCTTCAGACGCTATAAAAGCAAAGTCTGGTTCCACAAAGTTATGCCTTTTTCGAGAAGGCGGGACATAGGTTTCGGCACGATATTTCTTTGCCTCCAGTTTGAGACATTCTTCTTCTAGTTCTTCCAACTTGTTAACTACCGGAAGTTGGGTAGTTTAAAAAGGAGATAAATTCCGTGTAATGATATCCAGTTGAACGTCGTCTGAGAGGGAGCCATGTCGTCTAAATAGCGCGCTCATGCTCGAGAGGTAATCGACTATACTTTCACTCGAATCTTGAGTCCTGTCCAGAATTTCCTTAAATAGCCGATGACGATAGTCTGGCGGCTCGAAATGTTTGCACAGAAGGTCAGACGAACTAGACCAGTCCGAAAATCGATGGCGATTTGCGCGAAACCAATTTAGCGCTCTACCAGTAAATAGGTCGATGGCAGATTCAAATAACTCGCGTTCTGAAATACCACGAGCTTCGCGTAGTTCCGATACTCGCTCCAAGAAATTATGCACCGTCATCTGTTTAGCTTCGCCGGTAAATCTAATTCCCCATTTTTCGACACGCTGCGGCTTGATACATGAAGGATGGCTAGCGGAGGTGGCAGCAGCTGTTACATTGTGACTAACCACGGTTGGAGTGACTTTGGGCGACGAGCGCGTGTGACGCAGTCGACTGTTGGACGCATTGCTAACTCCAGACGAATCCGAATCCGAATCGTTCAGATGAGTTTGATCCAGTAAGGCGCTTAAATTCGGATCTTGTTTTAAGAGATCGTCCAAACTGTTTAATTTTCCCAAAGTTTGAAGTAATAAATTAGACCGAGTTTGCAATTCCTCGGCACCGAGGTTCTCAACCGGAATTCGATCAACACGAGTGAGCAAATGGACAAGTTGCGACTGCAAACGTACGAACTTTGCTCTGGCTGAGTCACCAGCAATATTCTTGATCGCGTTATCAATATCATGTAAAGTTTTGGTTATGTAGTCACATTCGTCGTCAAAAACAAAGTTATAGGCTGGACGAGTAAAAATTTTGCCTTTTCTTTCCATTTTTAAAATAGGACGTAATGATGCTACAAGTTCTTTTGCGGTATTAGCACTACTAGCCAGAATGCCACGAATCGTTCTGAAGACAATGAACTTGCATATTATAATCCATTTTGGAGTGAACAAAAACAATAGCAACTCAAAAGTCAAAGTAATAAAGTCAAATCTAGATATAAACGCGTAACTCGAATAAATTTACCAAAACTACACCAATGGTGTAGTCAAATATAGTAAACAAAGGTAATTAAATCAGCAAAAATACAGTACGCAAAGATAATCAAGGTCACGTAAATAAATAAAATAAAATCGGTAATAAATCGCAATATCAGAGGCAATCAAAGTTACGTAAACAAGTCAATTAAAATCGGTAATAAATCGCCAAATCAAAGAAAATCAAAGTTACGTAATAAGTGGAATAAAATCGATAATAAATCGCCAAAATCAAATGCAGTAATACAGGGCTAGTACAGTTAGAGTTAAAATTGATAGAAATTTTCAAAGTTCCATCCAGCTCACTAGACGCACAAGAGTAAAATTAGGGAAAAAAAGCGGTAATCTTTTTAAATAGGCCCCACGTTGGGCGCCAAAAATTTGCGACGCACTTTGTTCAAGAAAAAGTGTTTGATTAAAAAAACTGTCAAAGATACTATGATGAGTATCATCGACCAAGTACTTACCGCTTAACTTGAAAAGAACATTAAAATAACTCCGAAAGGTGCTCTAGAGAAAGACACAGGAACAACAGGGTGTTCTGAGGGAAGCAAGTTGTAGAAGGGCGCGTGCAAGTTAGCCCTCAGCTCAGTAGCCGGAAAGGTTCGATTGGACGCCACCAGTTTTTACACCGACACAAACTGGAAGTCGCCTAGGTGGTCTAGGAACTTACTTCACACACAACAAACCCGCTATTCATAATTGAAAATTAAAACATAGGGCGCAGTGAGCTGGATAAAAACAACATAATAAATTTAACCCTGTACATATATTTACACAAAATAAAAATTGTTACAAGTGTTGTTCACAAAAAGAAAATCTGTTAGAAAAATTGTTACAAGTATTGTTCACAAAAAGAACAAGAAAATTGGGCGATTTTTTGCCCCCGCAAAATAATTAAATTGAGAAAATTGGGCGATTTTTGCCCCCGCAAAATAATTAGATTGAACCAATTGAAGAAACTTCCTGAGGAAGTCTATCCTCAGAAACGCATAAAAAGAGTAGGCTGGCTCCTTAGCCCCTACTGACGGCAATAGGGAGGCTTCTTTGCTCCCACCAAAAAAAAGGATAGGAAGGCTGCTCAGCGCCCGCCAAGAAAAATAATAGGGGGTCTTCTTAACGCCCACCGGAAAAACCCTAGGAAAAACAATTCCTAGTAGTTGGGATAATTTAAATATTATTATTAAAAAAAAACATATTACGTTACATTAATAAAAAAAAGTCAGAAGTTACGTTAATAGAAAAAGTTAATATGTGGAGAGAAATAATTTACTGAAACTAAAGCGCCGAAATTGAATTACTTTTTTTTTATTAATTAATTAATTAATTTAATATTAAAAGAGAAAGCCATTGGCTTGAACAGAATCGCAAAATTTAGCTAAGTAGAAAAATATTTAAAAATAAGAAGCTACGTTAATATAAAAAAAAACTACTAATAAAAGAGAAAATAATTATTTGAAAAATTTAAACGAGCTTAGGATATGATTAAAAAGTTACGTTGAAAAAAGTTAATACTTGGAGAAATAATTTACTGGAACTAATCCGCAAAATTTAAGAACATTAAATAAAAGGCTAATAATAGATGAGAAAGCCAGTGGCTTGAAATCAATCGCAAAATTTAAGTTAAGTTACAAAACCCAAAATATGAAGTTACTTTAATTAAAAAAAAGTTACCAATGAAAGAAGTAATCGTAAAAACCCAGATTGCAAAATTTAAACAAGCTTAAGATTAAAAGGTTACGTTAATACACAAAATAAATTATTACCCAAGGACATGGATAACTAAATACAATGGTACAGTTCATTGGCACTTTAACGATAAACGTTAATATTTACGAAGAAATAAATGTTTGTTAACTGACCAGGTTTAACGCTGTATTATGTTATCTTACATTCACAATAAAAATACTACAAGTACAACAAAGGTAAAATAATTAATTGATAATTAAATCATATGTTTACGCTAGATTCAAAGTATAAACAAAGAAAAAGGCTTAAGCGAAGCCAGTAAAAATAACTAAAAATTGAAACCTCTAGATAGCTCGACCCAAAATTTAAACGTTCGAGTAAGATTCAAAGTAAAAGAAAGCTTAAGCGAAGCCAAAAGAAGAAAATGGTTAACCCTTTAAACGCCTACTGTAGCTTGACTCAAAAGCTAAGCGCTCAGCACTAATTCAATAAACCCGAGTCAATGTAAGATAACATAAGAAAACAAAGGCATATATGGAGAAACCGTTTAAATAGAAATTATCAAAAATATACCGCTTATGTACCTTTATAAGCACAAAGCTTAAATTAAAAGCAAATAAATCGCTACCATAAAATTACTTACTACTCTAGGTTCCAAATGCAGGTTTAACTAATTATAAAGCATCTATTTAACTAAACTACCCTGAGTTCCAAACAGTATAAAATAATTAAATAATGTGTAAAATGTGTATGAGCCTAATGAGTCCAATAATAGTCAAATGACAAATTGCAAATAAAATAATAGGTTAATTAACCCCTCTGAAAATATAAAACTATTCTTTGACCAATCGTTATAGCAAAAGTATCAATAAATCTAAGCTTCCCAACTTCATAAATATAAACCCGAACTTCAAGCTCATACATCTTTTAACTTATAAAAAAAATGATTTGGCGGCACTTATCCCGAATGTAAATTACATTAAAAGCTTTCTGGACAGGCTGGCGATCCTTAATAATAGCAAATTAGTATATTTAGAATACTCTTATCGCACAGCCTGCATTGCTGTACCCCAAGCTCCCCCCATTAACAAATTACGATTTAAAATTAGGATCAGATAGCCCACTGCACATGATTCTCGATAAAATAAAGTTGATAAAAAACTTGTTTGTACTACTGTACATTAAAAGATTCTCGCCTTAACTTATAGATTGTACTAGCTTAACGGCAAACAACTAGAAATAAAATATTCAAGCTTTTACAAGAATGCAAATTAGGTAAGGTAATATTACTATTAAGAAATTGAGAAGCTTTGTTATTATCAGTCAAAATATGAGGTAGAACACCGCGCTACAAAACTAGTCTTAGTACAAAATACTTTTAAAACAGAACTTCGATAATTATGGTTCGCTAAAATCTTAATTAAAATTTAGGGGCATAAAAAAAATAGGCGATTAATAAATAACTCAGGAAACCCGAGGCAAAAACAAGCTTCAAGGTGACTTACCTCTTCAAGAGGGCTCGATATTCATAATTCTAGAGGCAGCAACAGCAAATGGGGCAGTTACCAGCTATTTCCGAATGCAATGTCAAGCCGATGTTGATGGCTGATAGAAATAAGAGAAAGAAACCTTTAGTACTTGAAAATCTACCAAGCACGTGGCATCACGATGCAGACTAGCAAAAAAACCTATTTAAAAAAAAACAAACTTTGCTCACCTGAGATGATGGTAACGAACGAAATTGTCATCAAAACCTTGCTCTAGCAGGCGCAAATCCACCAAAAAGGATTTAACAACGGTCTCAGAAATTTTAATCCAAACACTTGGGCCCCCAAAATGGCCGACCCCCAAGACCGCAAACAATTTCGTCGCAAACCAAGGTGGAAATGCTAGACGTTCTTCCTTCTTTGCCACAGAACCAAAAGGTTGATATCTGCGCAAGCCCAAAAGCTTGCACAGGACATGACCCAAGAACCCGGGGAAGGAAAAGAGGCGACCTTGAGTAGAAACTCATGACAGTAATTGATAGAGCCCAAAGATGGCGCCACGACACACCGACAAGAATTACTCAATTCCAACCAATTCTAAGCATGGATTAGAAGCTGCTCCCCCAATTGACCCCGAATGCAGAATTGCACAAGTCTCCGACCCCATACTGAGAAACAAACGCAAAATCACCGGAACTCAGAACTTCAATTGTCACCACTTAATCAAATAAATACACTAAAATCATACAGAGGCCCCTTGCGTGAAACAATAAAGGTACGGAAATACAGAAAACAACACCCAAATCCTGTCCTGATCGAGACGCACTATTTCAGTACGTACGTTTCCGAAAATACTAAATACTGAAACCCCGAATGTCGAAACTACAGCTTAAAGGAAAACGATGACGTAGTGCCGCACGTAAACTTGATATTGTCCCGCCTTACAGCTCCGCCAGGCGAAACATACACACAACCTTCTTAACCTTCAATATATAACTGAAATTATTAAATATGTTTTTAAAATTCAACAAGATCTTGGAAAAGGAAACGAAAAGGAACTCTTGGAGTTTAATTAATAGAGAACGCTAGATCCAGGAATCCTGAACAGTGAAGGCAGTGGAAAACACCGGGATTAAATTTCATCCAAAATGTAGGTAGCCTTTTAAAATTTATTCTTTAAAAATATGGTATTATAAATAGACTAAGGGCGACTTGTCTATACACAGAGAGGACTCCAAGCAAGGCGAAAATTAAGGGCCCAAACAAGAGAGAAAGATGTTAAAACAAACTACAATCTTCAAAAGACGGACAAGCTGACTTGGGGACAAACTAGCAGCAATTAGCCAGAACAGAAACCGCAGAAACTAGCCTGAGAACATGGCAGGTCCAACGTGTACGTGTACGAGTGAAAATACAACTATTTCATTAAGGTAAACTGTAAAGTAAAACCTTAACAGGCAATCGCGAATAAAACTAATTATTAACACAAACACAGGCTCTGTGACAAAAATGACCTGTCACACCCTATCTAAAAAGTTAATAAAAACTTGATCGCAGTTGGTCCCCTAAAAGTTTCAAATTTTGAGATGCTATCATCAAAAGAACACTTAATGTAATATGCAAATGAATAAGGAATATGTAAAACTTTTTTAATAGTGTAAGAATTATGAGGATCTAAATTAATTTCATTATGCTCATCGACAGCTTTAAGAATACATTCAAAATCAGCATATATGACGAAAGCAAATTCCATTTGCTTTTGTATGTTTTGGAATTTAAGAATATTTCCTGAAGTAGTGTCTCCAAAGTTGTCTAATTTAGGTTATTCTGATGTTAAGGTAATTCTAACAAAGTCACAGTCATAAGAGTTATGTCTCACTAAAAGTTCTTCTGAACTAAAATATTGTGAACACCCATCACAAAGATATTTATTCTCCTTATGTTTAGATAATTGACGAGAAATTAATCTGGATAAATCAAAAATGTAACAATAATGGAAATTTCCTTCACATCACCAATAAAACTAAATTAACATGACGATCACGTTTATTTTTTGTGTAATGTAATGGACCCTCTATTTCATAGTGAAAATCTTTTTCCACTTTTGCTAAAGTGTATACATTCACGGATATATTATTTAATATTTCAAATTTAGGTATATCATTAATTGTTATGGGAAAATCAATTCCTGCCAAATTTAAAACTGTTGAGTAGTGAGGATATGATTCTGTTTCCCATTTCAATCCAGTAGGGGGACAAGTCCAGCTACTACTGCCCAGACAAAACAGTGGTCATCGTTATTTCTATGTTGACTACAGCTTGTCTCCATTTAAATTCTTTCGGTAAGGGAATGTATGATGTGGCTTTTAGAGGGTTGAATTTGTTGGCGTTCGTTTCCAAATGCATCAATAATTGTAATAATATCCATCCTGCAACAAGGAAAATGGGTTGTAAACCCAATAAACATACTTAAAGATATTAGTATATTAGAGAATGATTTAAAATTAAATTATCTGAATCTCTTTCTGCAAACTCGTCCGTTTTTTGATCAGTTATTGCAAACATCAATTTCTGGATCCGAACTGCTACATATTAGTCGAAATGGTGTATTAAATGATTTCATATGATATGCTTCATCTTTTGGATTCATGTACAAACCAAATAGTTCCAGGTTCAGTTTAATATATGTGTGCTTGTACAATTCTTCTTTAATTATATTTGTCACCTTAGGACTAATTTCATTAAAAAGTTCAATATTTAAATGAAATGATTTTAGATAAACCTTATACGAAATAATTCTTTGCTCGAATCCTGCATTCTTCCTTCTACTTGATTATCAGCTGTTTTTTGGTTACATTCTTTCTATGCATATTTGTTCTAATATGATGAAACCATGCATTTTTGCTAACATATTTTTGACACTCTTGACAATATTTTTGATGACCTATCACAAAATGTTTTTTAAAAAATAATTGAATTAAAGTGCAAAAAAAATCCTACACAACCTCTTAAAGCTAATGCTAAACTAAATAATTGCTCTAATTACTACACGTTAAATTTCCAAAAACAGTTTTCAAGGTTAAATAGTAGAGGAGGAGGGTAAAGCAACAACTCACCACTACTACTACTACCTAACCGCTCTTACTCAACTACAAAAATAAAATATCTTTTAATAATATATTTACTTACCACGGTTCTAAAGCATTTTCAGTTGGGATGAACTTTTTCTTTTCACTTTAGGGCAAACATTTTTCATATGCTTAGCAAATTACTTTTGGAAAATTTGTGTGTACACAAACTGCATTCAAAGGACATTTTTCTATGTGAGAGTATCTTCTTGTAAACCTATATTCAATTTCACACACAATGGAAATGGAAATTAAACGAGAATGTAGGATGGTATATAGGAAATTAATGGGAGGGGAGAGGAATAAAATTATTTAAAGGAGTCCAAAACCCATCAAACATTTCTTTTAAACGCTCAAAATTTTGTCCTGACCAGTTTTTTTTTCAGAATTTGCCATTAATGCCAAATAAAATGTCAATGATTTTAATTTTGATTGGCTTTTTAAATTCATTGACGAAATTATTGCAGGCTTAAATTTTGTTTTAATTAGGCTGAAATATATTTATTTATTTTTGTTTCTTCGGTTTGAATTACTATGTTCGAAAAAAAATTGGGTTTGGGTTCCTACCGAAGCCCAAATTGGAAAACAATGGGAATTTTTGGAATTTTCGTTATTCGATACAGATGAAAAAGTATTTGTTGGCAAAAGGGAATTTGTGAGATATTGTTATATTTAAACTTTCCTCAAACTGTGTCGTTCTCATCGTCGCTAGATGTACTTTCATCATAATTAGTTAAATTTGAAATACTATTATAATTTTTAACAATAGTATTTATTACTTCTGAAGCCTTTGAAGTAGGTGGCTCCTCTTGAGCGTAAAATTTTGAAGTAGAAGTCTTGCGACCAAATTTTCATTTTTTTTTTGAGAAAATACTTTTGTTCCACATAAGTTTCCGTTTAAAATGGAATTACTTCCTAAACTGTCACTGCCACTGCTTAAAATCTGTTCTAGTCTCTCATTTACAATTTCGTCTAAGTCACTGAAAGTGTCTACATTTTCTAAATTTGTTTGGTTTGTCAGTAAGTCATCTGAATAAAATAATTTTTCTATTGGTATACCATATAAATCTGGGTGGGTACTAGTTTAACTGTTTTCAAAGTCATGGTGTTGTTGCCTGTTTATTTGTTCTTGATTTTCACTACTAAGTAAAAATCTCTTCTGCTCTCTCGTTTTTGTGTAAGTAACTTAAAGTGTCTACATTTTCTAAATTTGTTTGGTTTTGGTTTGTCCGCTAGTCATCTGAATAAAATAATTTTTCTACTGGTATATCATATAAGTCTGGGTGGTCACTAGTTTCAATGTTGTCAAGGTCATTGTGTTCTTGTCTGTTTGTTTGTTCTTGCTCATGTTTATTAAAAATTAAAAATTCTTCCAAATTCTTTTAAGAACGACTCACTTTTTTAACAGTATTATTTTCTTGCATTATTTTAAATTGAAGTTTTAGAAGATAATACCTGCTTGTTTTCTGGTAAAATCCTAATATGCTGTAAAATGTATACTTGTTCGCCACTTATCGCGACACTATTTTCGATAGGTTGTATATTTTGGACACTAGAAACACTGGAGAATGAAGGGGATATTTTGTGAACCGGAAAATGAAGGATTCATATTGAACTTACTATTAAACTTAGTTTTTAAATTGAATGCAGTTTATACTAAATTGACTCTTCGGGAATGCATATTTATGTTGCGGATGCATAGGTCAAATAACTCTCTCCTTGCAAAGTCAAGGTAAAATCTTCCTAGGTTCAACAATTCCCTCATTGCAAAGTCAAGGTAAAATCTTCCTAGATTGTTTTTTTTGTTTACTCGTGTACCTGTTTGCTCGATTACCTGTTTGGGTGTTTCCCATCTCACTTTTTACTGCAGTTTTGCATATCAGTCTCGCCGCAAAGCTTTACAATTTGTGCACATTTCTATTTACAATTTTTGTTTTTAATGAAAAGTTATGGAAAAGTAAGCTGGTGCTCGGCAAAGGTATTGGCACGGTCGGGTTTTAAGCATTTAGGGCAACAATATAAGGGTATTTGCTCGTTCCGAAGCTCAAATTTCGGAGCGTCAGGAAGAATCGAGAGGCAGGGTAGTTGCCGGTGAAGCGCTTTTTCGTGACGCTCCACTTCAGGAGAATCAGGAACCACAGGAAGGACGTGCTAGGCTTCAGGTGGAACCAAACGAGGAACAGTGTTATCTGGAAACTCAGCCATGATCCCCACCGATACAAGTATATGAGGAGTCTAGCGCGACCAATAATAAGTGGATATGGAAAAGACACAATGTGTCCAACTATTTTTAGTGTTTAGTGGATGTGGGAAAAACTGAATGTATAAAGATATTTTTAGAGACATTTCAACTAGTGTAAATACCCAATAGTAACAGTTCAAGAAATAATAATTTTTAATGTTGTAATAAAACCTTTTAGAATAATTTATAATGTAGAATTATAAATTTGTAAATTTAATGTGATATTGTCACGGGATCTTTATTAAAACACTGGTTTCATCATTAACTGTTGCAGCGTTTATACAAAGTGTCCAAAAGAATCCTACCTTTTATCTCCTAATTCGCGTCGGCGAGGAAAGTGTTTCTGGTTTCGCAGCTGTCACGCTTGGCTCGAGAGGTTGACTGCCGTTTACGGCTGATTCTATCTCCCAAGTCGACCCCTTCCGCCCCGACACCGGCCGGATATGACGACGCGGGTCGTCGCTACCAGACTTTAGCAGAAAGGGTGATCCGGGAGTGAGAGAAAAATGATTTGGTGACACTATAAGATCAAAAATGATGGTGTTTTGTTTGTTAGGTAAATAGTATTTTAAGTCACATAACAGAATATAAGTTTTCTAATATTCGCTTTTTCCTATCTCTAAAATAAAAATAAAAGGCAAAGTTGCAAGGAAGCTAAAATCATTGGAAAAAATATCGATGTTAATTAATATTATCGAACGAAATAACATCGATATAAACGCCGAAAATCGAAACCGAAATATCGATATCGATAGTTTTTGGTAGGATGGATTTCCCGCAATTATCACCAGACACCCACGGTACGTTACTACTTAGACTTGAAGTCTACGTGGGATGTCTTAGAGAAAAAAAAACATAAATAATAATCACAGTCATGCAGTGAATGTCGCGGAATCGCTATCATTTTTACGGCCTAATAAAGAAACAAGGCAAATCTTTGAAGGATACTTCGATGATGGTATATTCATTAGAGAAGCCATAACCTTTCATGAATCAAAACCTTAACTGGAATTTCCTTTAGGCAGCGTAGAACTTGCAAATGGTTCAATAAATTCAAAATATCGAACTGTACAGTTTTGGCATGATGTATGGCGGAACAGTAATTTGGGTCCGCGTTTTGGAAAAGGCATAATAGAGGTAGGTACTTAATCCGCATTTTTGCAAATAATAGCATTGTGACAATGTATATTTTTTCGCAGAAATTACAGGAAAATCAGGAGGCATATTCCGACAGAGGGTTTATCGTATGATTTCAGGAAGACCCCTTTGCTATCCTTATTATGACTAACATAATGCAAAGAGCTCATATGCTGCCATTTTCTAGTGATATTGCATTCGTTGATAGTACAGCATATTGTGATGCTGCACAGCATTCAGTGACTTTCATATTAACACCCTGTGAAATTGGAGCTCTGTCATTAGCCGTTTTTATAAGCAAAGGTCAGACAATCAAAGATTACACTGCAGCATTTCAGCTTTTGAAAAAAAAATTCAAGAATGCATTTGGTAATCATGGATATTCAAAAATATTTATTACTGATGACAGCGACGCCGAAAGGAAGGCGCTTACAAATAATGTTTGGCCCCTAAGTACACCGTTATTATGTCGATTTCATGTTTCCCAGTCAATATGGCGTTGGCTATGGGAGAACAAAAATGGCGTTCTGAAAGATCATCGGCCCATTTTATACAGATGTTTTCAAACTATTTTAATTGCACAATCTTTTGATGGTGCATCATAAGCATTTGATATTGCAACAGCTAAGAACGAAGAGAACGAAGAAGCTGATTCGCAAATTAGGAGTGTCGCTCTCAAATATATAAATTGGGTTGCTTACTTGGAGGATTACTGGGATCGGAAACAATTATGGGACTTGACATTTAGAGACGCCACAACTCATGGCCACCAAACAAACAACTTCAGTGAGGTTAATGTTAGATTATACAAAGACATTGTTTTATTACGGAATAAGACATACAATGCTATTGCCTTGGTTGATTTTACATGTACTAGTATGGAGCAGTACTATATTAGTCGGCTTAGAACGTTTGTTCACGGACGAAATGCAGCACCACGCCTATTTCTTCAAATGCAACTTGCAAAAGCTTCTTACGTCAAAAAGAACCATACAAGAAAAATGTCAAATACCTTATACAAAGTGAAAAAAATTCTAAAGTGATTTATGAAGTTGACTGCGATGCTGGATTCTGTAGCTGTGTGCATGGAAATTTTTGGAAGCATCAGGCCGCAATGTATTTATACTATGATAAATCACTACCAAGTGCCCAATTATATTACGCAATGGCAAAATTGGCATTTGGTGAAAATGTTCAGCCTACATCATTTTATATGCCAATGAAACTGCAAGAATTATCAGGCCTAGGTGAAAAATCTGTTCATAGTGTGAATGGTAATATTGTTCCAGAAAATATAATTGAATGCGAGAGCATTCCTGATAGCAATGATGCAAGTGCTACCTCAGATACATCAGAAAAAACCGATATAGCTAAGGTTCTTGAATGGATGACAAAGCGCTATGTAAATTTTGGCACATCTGCTACGGTACTGAATATCAGCGGCTGGAAATCATAAAATCGCGAACTTCTTGGGAAAGTTTCCTAACCACTGCTGGTAGTTGTCTGCCACTACGACATCGGCATAATGCGCATATTAAGGTGCAGACAACATCCATCAGTAGATGGCACCCAGAAATTACCAAAGGTAGTAAACGATTACCTACTGGTCGCCCAGTACATGGTAAAACTGGAAAAATCGTAAAAAACGAAAAAGAAATTTAGCTTTAGCAGTCAAGTGCAATCAACCTAACGCCAAGTCACATGACATAGGGCATTAGATATGCCAATAATTGTAAGATATGTCTAAGATTTCTAAAATGATTTGTCTAACATTCATATTTCTTAGCAAAAATAAATAAATTTTATTTGTGTTTTAACTTGTTGGTTCAGCGTTCCACGCTGGCTGATTTACTGCAACATTCCAACCTGCGCTTGGGCACTGTTCAACATTTTGACCTTAGATTCAGCACTTCACCCTTATTGGTCTAATATTTAAAATAAACCAATCAAATCTGCACAGGTGCCGAAACCTATAACATTATGTTTAAATGCGGCCTGGCAGGTCGTCGCCGTTCCCCTGGCTAGCTCGTCGACCCCGTCCGCTCTGCCCATCCTGGCAACCTCGGCTGCTACAGCCCTTAGGCTCGCTTCTTTGGACCTCAGTGGTTGGTGTACATGAAAACAAACGAACAGAGAGTTAGACGCTACAAAAACTATTTACACAATTTATTTACAATTTTTATATACAGTGAAGCAGTAATTTCAGCTTTTTCCCGTCCATCTTTTGTGTTTGGCCCCCGTGGCCACCCAGCACGACCGTGCCCGGTATAATTACCTTTTTTCGAATATTCTCAGCCCTTAAAACTTTTTACTTTTTCAAAAATTTTCCGCAAACTACTTATTTCTCCCCCTCCCCTGCCGAAAAAAACACGATTACTTAGAGGCTTTACCCCTTACTCTTTATCCCTTATACAACAAAGACAAAAATATCGACACAGCATCATTGAACATCGCAAGATTATACGTGTTGATCAGGCACGCTTTCAAGCAACGCTCAACTGCACAGAGCCTCGTGCAACTATTCACGATCTCTCTTGCTTTTATCTCTTAACACAAACGTTTACTTTTTCCCTCTCTATATTTCTTTAACACTGATTACTACCTTATAGCTCTGTACTACTTGGGGGAAAAATCAAAATAACTTTTATTTATTTTGCTACCTATTTTCACTAGTGGCTATAATAACAAAAAAAATAGATGCATTGTTCCTACACTCTTCAAAATTATAGGGTTCGTGGTACGGGGCCAATCTATACACATGGACTGTTTCCTGTTTAGCTCTTGCTCCTTCACCTCTCTGGATAATGTAATTTACTGGCGATGCTTTTCTTACAATTACAAATGGTCCGTGATACTTGCACTGCAGTTTGTCACTTTTTCCTTTCTTCCTAATGTAAACTCTAAGTTTGACTTTGTCTCCAGTTTCATATGTCACTTTTTTGTGATTACTGTCATATTGGCTTTTGTCCTTTTTCTGTTTCTGAGTAATATTTCTTTTTGCTTCCTGTCTGTGTTCCTCTATATTCGGGTTCGGAATAACCATCGTGGCTGATTTTAAAAACATGGCGTCCGGTGTGAGCTGTGGGTTTCTTCCAAAAACTAAATAAAATTGCGAAAACTGAGTTGTTTCCTGTTTGTTGGAATTGTAGGCAAATGTTACCATTGGTAGGTATTTATCCCAGTCATCCTGTGACGTAGTCACATACAGGCTGAGAGTATCTGCTACTATTTTGTTAAAACGCTCAGTTAGCCCATTAGTCTGCGGGTGGTATGACGTAGTATATACGTTTTCTGAGCCCATATTTTGCACCCTTTTTCTTACCAATTCTGACCTAAAAAGTTGACCTCTGTCACTGAATATTTTCTTTGGTACTCCATGGATGCTTATTACTTGGTCCACCAGAAACGATGCTATCTCTTCTGCTTTTGCACTTGGTATTGCTTTGGTTATGGCATAACATGTCACATAATCTGTACAAACAACTATATTATTATTCTGGCTTTTTGTTTTCGTTAGGCGTCCTAAAATATATATATGCCTATCATTTCGAAAAGCTGCAAATCATCAATTTTTATTGATTGTAGATCACCTGCTGGTTTTTCATTGTTTGGCCTTTTTCTCGTCTGACAATCAGGACATCCCCTAATAAATTTCTTCACTTCAAGATGCATTTTATCCCAATAATAGCGTGTGTTTATTCTGTCATAAGTTCTTGTATATCCTAGGTGTCCCGACAATGGCTCACAATGCAACTGTTGCATCAGTTGTGCTTTTAGTCCTTGAGGGACTACCAACTTGTACTCCTGGTGTGGGACAGCCGACTTTTTATATAGCACACCATCTTTAACTGTAAAATTTGTTGCACGAAGTTGCAAATGTGAATTGCCATAATTCGGATCCTGGACTGCCTGTGGTAAGTCTGACACGACTGTATCTTCTTCTTGGAACTCCGTGATGTCCACTAAGGATAGCAAAAACGTGGGAATTTCATTGGCATCATACTCGTCCTTTAGTGTTGCCTGGAGACAGGGTTGTCTGGAAAGACAGACGCAGATTGATTGCATTTCCCTGATTTGTGGATTATTTCGTAATCAAATTTTTGCAGTTTACAGCTCCATCTAGCTAATCTCCCTGTAACATTTTTGAGATTCTTTAGATAACACAGTGGCTGGTGATCAGAAAAGATTTTTTGGTATTCTCCCCAAATATAGCTTCTCAGATAAGTTAAACTCCACACTATGGCGAGACCATCTTTTTCTCCTACTCCATAATTTTTTTCGGCTTTGGTGAGAGTTCTGAACACATAGCAAATGGGATGCATTTCCTTGTTCATTTCTTGTAGTAGTACTGCCGCTATTCCTTGGTCTGATGCGTGGACATGTAGCTCTTTTTCTGCGTTTGGAAGGTAGTGAGTTAACACTGGAGGTGATTCTAATTTTCTTTTTAAAGCCTGGAAAGCTTCTTCTTGAGCTGATGTCCACCAAAATGGTGTATTTTTCTTCAGCAAATCTTATAACGGCCTGGCAATGACACTAAATGTTTCAATAAATTTTCTATAATAGTTGGCGAGTCCTAGAAAACTTTGAAATGATTTTTTATTTCTTGGAGTTGCAAAATGGTGTACTGTTTCTAGTTTTGAAGAATCTGGAAGAACACCTCGATCACTAATGGTGTGGCCTAGTACTGTTAGTTCTTTATACGAAAACTGGCACTTAGATGGTTTTAGCTTTAGACCAGTTGCTTTTAGCTTTGACAGTACTTTTCTTAGGTTCTCGTTATGTTCTTCCAAATTTCTTCCATAGACCAAGATGTCATCTAAGTATGGCATTGCTCCATTCCACTTCATGTCTCCCAAAATTGTGTCTGCCAACTGCTGAAAAGTGCTTGGTGCTGTTGTAAGACCAAAACTTAGGCGGTTAAATTCGAACAAGTCATCAGTAGTGACGAATGCCGTTTTATGCCTGTCCTTCTCATCAATTTCTACTTGCCAGTACCCTGAAAACATGTCCAACGTAGTAAAGTATCTAGCTTCTCCCAGGTAGGTCAAAATGTCGTCTATGACTGGCAGACGATACACATTCTTTATTGTTTTTGCGTTCAATTTCATCACCATCTTTTTTGGGAACTAGGACTACTGGACTGGAATACGGACTTACAGACTTTCTTATCACCTCGTTTTCCAACATTTCTTCTACTTGTTTATTAATAATTCTTCGCTCTGTGTGAGAAACTCTGTATGGCCTGGAAACCACCGGAACGTCATCGGTCGTCTCAATTCGGTGCTTCACTAGATCCGTTTTCCCTAGGTCGCTCATACTCCAAGCAAAAGTATCTTCAAAATCTTGAACTAACTCACTTACACTTTGAAAGTCATTTTTACACAAGTCCCTATTTACATTATAACTTTTTACTAGAATATCGTTCGGTAAAGTCACTAAAGTTTCGCTTATATTTATAGAGCCACTATCTGCTTTAAACGCGATGCACGTGCCTGCAAATTTTTTTTTTGTTTTTCTACCATAGTTTTTTATTTCGGGGTACCACGTCAAATTATCACTGAAAAATTTATTAAGTTGAAATCCATTTTTTATTAAAAAATCACAGTTCGGAGTAAAGTTTATTTTATTTTCACCAGTTTTTTTTAAAGTTCACTTCGCAATTAATAACGTCTTTCGCAATTACCATGTCACTACGCAACGTAATTTTCGCACTGTCTGTTCTGCAGTTTTCAATTTCCATAGGTAACTCATCCCAAAAACAACTATTTACATTATTGACTTGACTATTTACAATTTCTTTGTGACTACTATCTCCTAAATTTATTGCCTAAGTAACTACTTCATTCTCATTCGTTTTCAAACTAATTTTATTCGCTTTTAAATTTATCATAGCCTCGGGGGACTTAAGAAACTCTAATTCTTATAAAACGGGTTGGGGTAGGTTTTCTATAACTAACGCTTCTAGGGAAAAGGTACAACCAATAAAACAAACATTTATTTCTGCATAACCAATAATTTTTACCAGCGAACTATTCGCTACTTTAATAAAAGTTATGCCTGTACCGGGCTTTATTTGATCTTTATTTACAAATTTACTATCTACAATATTTTTAACTAATGCAGTGTCTATTATAACTTCAATATTTACATTATTTAAACTTCCTTTTACGGATAGAACATCTGTCGCTGCTTCTTGCTGATTCTTGTTCTGATTCTATTTCTGGACAGTGCTTATGTATGTTAACACTGTCCGTTGGAGTTTTTCGACTGCCGTTAGTAGTATAGCTGAGGCGGG